>JARQOC010000004.1:87652504-87663406 GCA_033576535.1 Allobates femoralis
GCGGTGGGGGTTTTGCTAGCAGTAATTTTTTATTCCTGTGAAGCGGAGTTGATGAGCAGGGAGGGGTGCTAGCGGGAATTTTTTGATTCATGTTGAGCAGAGTTGATGAGCGGTGGGGGGGGTTGTGGGTGTGTGACTTGCCTTGAGGTGCCGCAGTTGGTCAGCTTCAGCGCTGTTAAGAGGAGAGGAGGGGCGGGTACAGCTGCAGGAAGTGAGGCTTCACTCACTTCCCGTCCTCCCTCCTCTCCTCGGGCACACGCGGGCAGCTGGAAGCCCCCAGGGGGTGGGCCCGGTCTCAGCCGCGACTGCTGCGACCGCGGTAGGTACGCCACTGGTAAGTTGTAGCCCTTTCTTGTCTTTTTTTCATTTCTTCTCTCAATTGATTTATGAGCACAAACTACATCAAAGTGTGGTGTAAAAGCTACATGGTACATTTTTAATGAAACCTAAAAAATGATTTTTAGCCCCGAATACAATGAAGAAGGGTGAACAATCTTTTCAATCCTGCTTGGCTACTTTATAGTAGTAATCTTCTGGGAGGAATATACATTTCCATCCACTGGAAAATCTACCATACCCTCTTGCTAAACCCACACCTCTCCATATTAATGAGCTGTCCATACGTCTTACCACAGTCCCTCGTTGCTTTGTTCCTTGTTTGCCTTAATGAAGAAACCTCCCAGTCTACCTATTTTCCGTGAGGTTTCAGGTTGTCTTGGCGTAATATTGAAGAGTTGCTGACTCCTCCGAGAGTCTGAAATGTCTCCTCTTTCTTCACAATCATCTTCCAATCAGCCAGTTATGACCTGAATGTTGATGTTGTTGTCTGCACAATGACCTGATGAGGATGGTAATGTTCAGAGAAAATATCAGAAGAGCAATGGCCATGTGGTTGGACCCGGTAATAAGAAAGGGACGTTCCTACTGACTTCCTACCGTTAATTACTCCGAATGTATTACCCCTGCAATACTAATAATACTACAGCATCTATTTAACTTACATACTGAAGTATCTCATCATCAAGCATTTGCAGGCTAATTGCACAATGTAAAGAGACATACACATACGAACTCATTGATAGCCAAAGCTTTAAGAACAATTAGCCACCTGTCTAAAACTTCCTACCCAGCCACTCTTTAGGAGAATGTGGATCAATACATTTGTCTAAGGGAGAAAAAAAAGGTTATATCCATCAAGCAAACATAAAAGTAATAACACGTAGGGGAGGGTGAGGCAATATTACGTATGGTGGATGTGCAAAGATATTTTGCTCCATAAAATGTGAAGAGGTTGGATTGCGGTTTTGTTTAATGTATTGTTTACCAGGAGAGAAAAAATACAATAAAAGCTTGTAGCATACGGTTTGCGAGTGCTTCAGTTTTCTCATGTGTTTTTATGGTTATTGCTGAACCAACATTTGGAAGCCAATTGACAATTACGTTTTGGAAGTCTACATGGCAGACCTAACCTGAATCCTGGAATACAGAACCACAGAACCAGATGGCATTGTATTACCCTGAGATTCTGCTAAATAGGTATGATGCTAAAGAGAATAGATCGCCAAGTCAGATTCATTAAAAAAAGAAGAGGGAAACAAAGAGAAATGTGTAATTTAGCCAGGGACAGACTAATTATTCAGAATGATAGCCTCTTAATAATTACCAGAGTTGCTGGGGCGTCAAAGACAGTTATTTTTTTTCCTAACTTTATAACCAAACACTCCTCCTAGTATCCACATACACATTCAGTTTATGAAAAAAATTGTTCTATATATATATATATGAATACATGGACAGAAAAGTGGCTCAGTGGTTAGCACTATTCCTTTCCAGCACTGGGGTCCTGGGTTCAAATCCAACCAAGGATGACATCTACAAGGAGTTTATATGTTCTCCCTGTGTTTGTGTGAGTTTACTCTGGGGCATCAGTTTACTCCCACACTACAAAGATATATTGATAGTGAATTTAGATTGTAAGGCCTCATTTTCACAGGACATTGGTGCTCTGTTTTTTGTTGATCCGCTTTTGGTGCTGTTTCTGCGGATCCACTTTTTGCAAAAAAGAATCACAAATGCATCATCCATTTGTGTGAAAAACAAAAGAAATACAGGGGGCGCACTAGTGCATTATCAATGTTACCGGCGGGGGATAATAATATGCGTGTTCACTAACCTATTATTGTTGTGCAATCCCCGCACAACAATGGTGTAGATTTTGGAAGCGGTCGGGGTCTCCTTTCTCCTATTAAAAGTTTTTTGCGGCGGTGTGGAGACAAGTTGAATCAGCTCCGTCCCGGGAGTCTCGGCGTCCCCGCTCGCTTCCTTCTGTAACCCCGCCTGCTGCCGCCCCACGTGACCGGACGCACTAACGCAGGCAGGTCCTGTGTTTCTCTCCTGGTAAAGGATTTAGCTCGGTCTGCAGGTCCTCAAGTATCAACGAGCTGCTCCAGCCGTGTTCTCTATGCGAGATGATAAATGTGAATTCAAAAGCACGGTCTCCTGTAGGGCGCTCTAATTAAGGCCAGGGACCCTTCACATATCAGACCTGCTTCCATCTGTGTTACATTTTTGCTTCATTTTCATGGACACAGACAGACAGAGTGAGACACACACACTTTCTTACTCTCCCCAGCGATCTCACAGCAAGCAATCTCACAGCAAGCACCGGCGAGGTCTCCCTTCTAAGCATTGACAGGACCTGTGAGTATGAGTACTGACAAGACTTGTTCTCCATGTTACTTTCAGGCTGAATCACATGGGCAGGTCCTGTCAGTACCGTACCCACAGGTCCTGTTGATGCCCAGAAGAAGACATCACCAGGGCTCACCGTGGGATTACAGGGGAGGGTAAGTCATTGGAGCATTTGTGCAGCAAATTAACGGAGCACAAATTGACTTGATCATTATTTTCTGGATGCGCTTTCTGCACCACTAACGCAGCAGTCAAAAACGTTGATGTCTGCACAGCAAATTGAAAATCCCATTCTGTGAGAAGCAGTGACTGATCTGTTTTTGGTGCAGCTTTAAAAAAAATGCATCACCAAAAATGTATCAAAAACATCCAGTGTGAACAAAGCCTTAACGTCTGGCTTATTCATCCAGATGAAGCATCCCAATTTGTCCCAAGATGTGGTTATATGCAGCCTGAGAGTGACAGCAATTTAACCCTGTACATGTGCACACACCCAGGGTGTCACGCTAATAGGTTGAGAAAGGGCATAGCCTCCCTGTGCTCTGAACCAGGCTTACCTGGTTTGTGACTAACTGTCTACCCAATCTTCACTAGAACCTCTGAAGGTGAGGTTCAATTTTGTTGGCCATAGGCACCTTCGGGGCAGTCTCTGGTTGTCACACTCCACCAAGATACTGAATAGAGTATGACAAGAAGAATGGGGTGGGAACCATTGCCTCTAGGAAACCACAGAAAGGGTTACCCCAACACTTACCCTGACTTACCTGACATCTCTAGATGGGTTCCTTCACTCTGTGCGGCGTTCACCTGCCTATCCCTTTAATCATGACCACATCTAGTTTGCAGGGCAGCAGGACCACTTAGTCTTGCTCTTTGATATGATAAAGACACAAAGGCAAAACAAAAGACAAGGGAAAAACAAACTGCATTCACTTAGCCTGCATCTCAAACAACAGGTGGGTAAAAAAAGGGGTAGGGAAATAGATGAAAAGGGAGATAATTAATAGGAAGACACCAAACAAACATCCGTGCAGCAATCTCCAAGATAAAGTCCAAAACAATTTCTCCTTTCAAGGCTCACACCTCCACACCAAGAAAGTAGGAGAGCAAGCTATCACTGGCAACTACTTAGGCAAAGTGGTGAGTACTTATGTCAGAGGGGAGTAAGAAAGCAGAATAGCTGAGACAATTCAGGATGGAAAGCCAAGAAAGACAAAATTAATTGCTTAACCCTAGGCAGCATCAGTATACGGAAACTCTGCATAGCTAACTGAAAGGCAAAGCAGATCCAAGCAGTGTAGGAGAGCAAGCATCAAAGTGCTCCCACCTTCTTACCAATTGAATGGGAAATATCTCCTCTTTTTGCGATAACCCCCGGGACGCAGGGACCGATGTATAGGGTGTTTGAGAATGCAGAAGTCGATGACTTTCCCAATACCTTTACAATCAGAGGGTGGCCATCTTTCTTCATAGAATTACAATCCAGCTATGCAGGGGTGGACACTGACAGCTTGGGGCCTCTGTGAAAGGAATTGTAGCTGCTCCACTCCTTTATGGTGACAAAGCTACAGCTATAGATACTAGTCAATGAATTAGAATATCCTAAAAATCAATGGCATATTGCCATGTTTCAGGACATTTCTGGGAACCCTGACACACATCTAATTACATAATACCCTTGTGGTTTCAGCTTCCATCCAGTTGTAACGCTATCCCACAATCCACCGTGTCGACCGGAAGTGCACCAGACACCATATTGGAAGACCCAATTTATGGGTCTCTTAATATGGTGATCGCTGCACACCAGGCCAAAATCCTCCCCGCCCCATCAACCTCTCCCTGCACCATCAGTCTCTCCCTGCACCGCACAGTGTTAACGCTGGCTGTTCACGGGTTGCTGGCAAGATCATGTGACACTGCGCATCACCTGACCCCATGACGTCACGCAGGTCCTTTTATCCTGAGAGCGGCCAGCGGTAACACTGTGTGTGGGGGGGAGCTGATGCTGTGGGGGGGAGGCTGAGGGTGCAGGGAGAGGCTGATGGAGCGGGGGGAGGCTGGGTGTGTGGGGCGAGGCTGATGGTGCGAGGAGAGACTGATGGTGCAGAGGGCCTTCCAATGCAATACCATCAGGTCTCCATCTAATTGACTGGTAAATCAATATTATATTCACTTTTTGATGTCTTGTGGAATACGGCAGCGCAGTTTTCAATCCTTCAACTTCCCTATATTAATTTTCTGAAATAATGACCTTTGGGTTTTTATTGGCTGTAAACCATAATTATCAACATTAACAGAAATAAACACTTGAAATAGATCACTCTGTTTGAAATGACTAATGTATATATAATATATGCATTTCACGTTATGTATTGGATTACTGAAATAAATTAACTTTTTAATGAGATTATAATTCATTCAGATGCCCTAGTGTATATATACATACAGTTAGGGCCAGAAATATTTGGACAGTGACACAATTTTCGCGAGTTGGGCTCTGCATGCCACCACATTGGATTTGAAATGAAACCTCTACAACAGAATTCAAGTGCAGATTGTAACGTTTAATTTGAAGGGTTGAACAAAAATATCTGATAGAAAATGTAGGAATTGTACACATTTCTTTACAAACACTCCACATTTTAGGAGGTCAAAAGTAATTGGACAAATAAACATAACCCAAACAAAATATTTTTATTTTCAATATTTTGTTGCGAATCCTTTGGAGGCAATCACTGCCTTAAGTCTGGAACCCATGGACATCACCAAACGCTGGATTTCCTCCTTCTTAATGCTTTGCCAGGCCTTTACAGCCGCAGCCTTCAGGTCTTGCTTGTTTGTGGGTCTTTCCGTCTTAAGTCTGGATTTAAGCAAGTGAAATGCATGCTCAATTGGGTTAAGATCTGGTGATTGACTTGGCCATTGCAGAATGTTCCACTTTTTTGCAGTCATGAACTCCTGGGTAGCTTTGGCTGTATGCTTGGGGTCATTGTCCATCTGTACTATGAAGCGCCGTCCAATCAACTTTGCAGCATTTGGCTGAATCTGGGCTGAAAGTATATCCCGGTACACTTCAGAATTCATCCGGCTACTCTTGTCTGCTGTTATGTCATCAATAAACACAAGTGACCCAGTGTCATTGAAAGCCATGCATGCCCATGCCATCACGTTGCCTCCACCATGTTTTACAGAGGATGTGGTGTGCCTTGGATCATGTGCCGTTCCCTTTCTTCTGCAAACTTTTTTCTTCCCATCATTCTGGTACAGGTTGATCTTTGTCTCATCTGTCCATAGAATACTTTTCCAGAACTGAGCTGGCTTCTTGAGGTGTTTTTCAGCAAATTTAACTCTGGCCTGTCTATTTTTGGAATTGATGAATGGTTTGCATCTAGATGTGAACCCTTTGTATTTACTGTCATGGAGTCTTCTCTTTACTGTTGACTTAGAGACAGATACACCTATTTCACTGAGAGTGTTCTGGACTTCAGTTGATGTTGTGAACGGGTTCTTCTTCACCAAATAAAGTATGCGGCGATCATCCACCACTGTTGTCATCCGTGGACGCCCAGGCCTTTTAAAGTTCCCAAGCTCACCAGTCAATTCATTTTTTCTCAGAATGTACCCAACTGTTGATTTTGCTACTCCAAGCATGTCTGCTATCTCTCTGATGGATTTTTTCTTTTTTTTCAGCCTCAGGATGTTCTGCTTCACCTCAATTGAGAGTTCCTTTGACCGCATGTTGTCTGGTCACAGCAACAGCTTCCAAATGCAAAACCACACACCTGGAATCCACCCCTGACCTTTTAACTACTTCATTGATTACAGGTTAACGAGGGAGACGCCTTCAGAGTTAATTGCAGCCCTTAGAGTCCATTGTCCAATTACTTTTGGCCCCTTGAAAAAGAAGAGGCTATGCATTACAGAGCTATAATTCCTAAACCCTTTCTCCGATTTGGATGTGGAAACTCTCATATTGCAGCTGGGAGTGTGCACTTTCAGCCCATATTATATATATAATTGTATTTCTGAACATGTTTTTGTAAGCAGCTAAAATAACAAAACTTGTGTCACTGTCCAAATATTTCTGGCCCTAACTGTATGTATTACATTACATAATGCCCTCTATTGTTATGCACAGCACAGTCCCTTACATATCGTAGTCTCTTGTTATTCATAGCTGTTATTCTGTTTTTTACTGTCCAGCAGTCATGGGGCCAGGGCACTCGACTCTCAGCAGTTCAGGGGATGTCACGGAGGCCTTCCCTGGAAGTCGTGGCCATGACTGGACATTGAAAAAGGGGAGATTTACAGAGGAAAAGTTAGTTTTTGTTGTGCCGCCATCTGAGGTTTCTGGACAATAATGACCAGCGCTGAATGTAGTAGTCCCCAGGGGATGGGTGATGTGGCAGCTAGTTGGAGCACTCCCCTCAGACAGAGTGGGCCCCTGGGGTGTAGTGATGATAAAGTAGTGATAGTGGTGGTCCTAGTAGTTGAAGGTGCAGGGGTGCAGAGAGACACAGGAAAGAGTAGACAGACATCATTTGCTTGCAATTTTTACCAGTCACCTTTACTCAGAGCAGACGTAACCAAGTCAGGGTACCGTGTTCACCAAGATTGCGGCCTGGCCAGCTCACAAGTAGTCCGGGTCCACTCTGCTGAGGCACAGGGAATATGGCCTTCCCTGCTGCCGTTTGCTGTCTAACACCTCACTACTCCTTTCCTTCATGGTGTCTCTGTTGTTACAAGTCCCAAAGAGAGGTGACTATGGGCCCTGCGAGTGTGGCACCCTGCCATTACAGGCAGCCACAGAACCACCTAAAGCATGGAAGGATTTCCACAACAGGTACCCTTACATACTCAACACCTTCAACCCCAGACCTGTAGGGGGAGCTCCACTTACTGCCCTTAAGCAAGATCCCCTTTAAATACCGGTGATGGGGAAGAGTTGAGTAGTGCAGTTGCAGAGAGGACTGTGAAAAGTCAGTTAGTCCGTGCAGTACGGAGCAGTACTGTGAAAACGTCCTGGTGTATCGGAGCCGCGCTGGGCCCGAGCCAGTAGACCAGCCTAGCCAGTGTGAGGGCCTGAGAGTAAGGCTGAAGGCAAGGCATGAGGATGACAGAATAAAGGAGCAGACTGGGGGCAGAGGAACCATACCGATTCAACCCAGAAAGCAACCCAGACACCGGAGTCCGAGTCTGCAGGAGGGCATCTAGCCCAGTCACCGAGAAGACTCCAGTCTCCCGGACACATGTAACACAACCAACGAGGGAGCCAGGGAACACAGGAAGAGTCATAGCGGTAGCCCACACAAAGGTTCTCGACACTACAACATGGGTGAGAGAGAGAGACACAGAGGAGGTCAGGCCTAGTTCTACATAGGTCAAGGGACTTCACCAAGGGAAAAGAGACAAAGAGGCCTTATCCATCACTCATTGTGGAAATGCAGAAGTGCTTCCCGACCACCTGGAATGTACCCTGGACAATGCCTGCCATAGCACCAGTAAAGGTACAGAAACGATTCCCAGTGTGTGTGACAGTTTTTCCATCCCTGAAACTGTCCAGCCTAGAGACTGTAGCAGCAGCCCAGCTGCCTAGCCACTTTCCTGTGCAAACCCCATCACCTCATTGCTGCCCTGGGGACCCCGCTCCACCTGTGGGGAGCAGTACTACCCAAGCTGCCCATCCATCATCCCCGGAGGTCTGCCTCAGCGCTGGTGCCTTTACGAAATTCCACAGGTGGCATCACGAGACTTTATCCTTTTATTTTTTCCCCCTTTTTGTTCAGCAGCCCCCAGGGCTATGGGCCTGGGCAGACCACCAGTGACATCCCCTTACAGTAAACGCCCGGGTACTGATTTCCCAAAGCCCCTGGGCGGGTCATGAGCGACTGCCTTGCAAGCCTTCTTGACCCTCTACTGTTCCTTCACCTTGGGAGAGTCCATGGTAGTAGCCACTGTACATGAAGTCCAGTGACCTCCAGTTTCTCGGCATGTCCTAAATATATCAAGGCTGAATTGAGGCTGGTACGCCTGTGCAGCGAGTTTCTCTACCCGGCCTGAACGGTCGGCTGTAGATTTGGGGTCTTCAGGCCTAGAGATTTGAGTCTGAATGGACCACAGTCCCGCTCTCTCCCCAGCTCTCGACTTCTCCTAGAACTCACTCCTTTTCGACATGTTGTGCTTTTCTCTCTAGTCTCTCTTCTCTACGTCTCTCCACCCCTAGCCTAACTCCTCCCTCCAGCCAGCAGGTGGGGACTGCTCTATCAGTGAGTCACTTCTGCCCAGCATCTCCCTGGCCTGGAGCTTGGATAGTGTTGGGTGTGTGTTGGTGGTCCCAGCAGAGATTCCCCTTCTTACCTGTGGGCATGTTGCCACACCTATTGGATAGGTGCAATACCACTGTGGCGACCAGATCGCAGGGGTGCCACAATTTCATTGCCTCTTCTTTTATAAGATATAAAATGACCTGACGGCTGAAGTAATATAGTAAACCGTCTTTCCTAATGGAGAAGCTGATGGACTGTTTTTTTGGTCACATGCTGTTCCATCAGCTGTCTTTTGATATCTAACAAGAGAGGATCATGTAATAAAGAAAGGGAGCTGTGTGATTTTCTGCTGCACCACCATATAATGGATTGTGTGTTAGACGGATGCTATGAGGATTATATAATAAATTGTGGGGGGTATGCTATCTGTGTCATATAATACATTGTGGAGTAGGGCAGACGCTATTAGGGCCATATAATAAACTTTCTGGTAGAAGAAGACTTTATGAGGGCCATATAATGAACTGTGGGGAAGGGGAGGACGCTATCTGGGCGACATAATGGTTTGTGGGCTAAGGAGGACGCCATCTCTGTCATATAATACATTGTGGAGTGGGGCGAATGCTATCAGGGTCATATAACAATTTATGTGGTGGGAAGGATGCTATGAGAGCTATATAAAGAATTGTGGGTTGGGGAGAACGCTATAAGGACTATATAAAGAATTGTGGAGAGGACGCTATCAGGACCATGTAATGAAGTTTGGTGATACAGATTGCTATGGGGGCTTTATAAATAATTGTGAGGATGCTATGAGGGACTTACCATCCTCCCACACAATCTAATTCAATTTAAATTTGTATATAATGTCCTCATTCCCCTGTTCATTATAACCCCCGTAGCATGGCTTCTTCTCTTGCTGTACACTTTTGAAATGACACAGGTGCGTACGATGTGCTAACTTCACCAAACCGTGCATCTGTGTCACAGAGAACGTGCCAGGCAGGAGGTAGCTGGAGGGATTTCTGCTGCTCCTCTGCCTATAACGTGCAGCAGAGCTGTGGGATCTCTCCCTGCCCAGCGGACCACTTGTGACGAGGGCATTCAGGCGGTCCCCGGAGCCTTGGGCTCCAAACAATAGACCAGTTTGCCCTCATTATTAACTGTCCTGCATGAGTCTCCCTTCTTCCCCTCCGAGCCCCATTTCAGGAGTATCGGTAGTATGTCCATAACCTGAAGCTCTGGTAGTAATACTCTCGAAATTATTAATTTCTACAATAGTTTCCATATATTACTGGAAATCATTATTTTTGGTGAAAGTATAAATCGGAAGAATAGTAAAAGTTAAAAACGCTGTAAAAACTAAGATTGGATATTTCGTCATTTCATGGAGTTATACCTTTTCACCTCCACTACCTTTATTTGATTAGTCTACAAGTCCAAAAGTTTTTCCTGTTTAATAAGAAACCTGAGTGAGTAGAAGAAGCACCCTGGGTAATAAACCTTCCCAACTCAAAATCCCATCTCTTCTTTGCGATCAATATTCCACGCAGACAGAAAATACATACACGAGAGAAGGAGTGTGTCTTTATTTCCATGCTCTTTGATAAAGTATAATGGTCTGATTTGATTAAGCTCAGTTTCTGAGACAATAAATTGATTTTAAATGTGTTATAAATGTAGGTGCTTAATGCTCTCATTTCCCAGGGACTGTTAAGATCTATAGACCTGACAATACCTTAACTCACTTTGTGGTAAATGTTAGACCCATAAGGAGTCTAAAGGCTTAATGATAAAAGGATTTAGCTAAGTTGATTAATTCTAGATGAGCCTGGGATTTAATAAGCTGGACAATGTCTGAAAATTCATTGTTGGGAAAGTTCATAGTAACTGTTCTTTGAATCACCTCTAAAACATCTCAGAGGAGGACTCAACTAGATGTAAG
>JARQOC010000004.1:87663506-87674612 GCA_033576535.1 Allobates femoralis
CCAGTCCTTGTTCATTCACGTCGCTGACAGATGGCAAGGTATTAGTACTAATGTTAGGCAGGACTGTCCCGATGGGGTCACCTTGTCGCGGTGTGACAGCTTACGCATATATATGATCATATCTATGTCACTAAGTACCCTGATTATGTTTTTGCACTATAGCATTTTTACTTTTTCATTTTTGGGGTATTTTGCTCATTTGTTGCTTTTTTGTTGTGTTTTCTATTTTGAGGCCAGTGTGAACTCGCGCCACTGCAGTTTCACTTTAGTTCCAGCCCTGGATTTATTTATTTACAGTATGTTCATGCTCAGTCAGATCCACCTTCACGCTGAAGAGGCTATATAACCATATAAGTGTGGCGCCCCTAGGGTTCGGTTGCCACAGTGATATTGTTACGCTGGGGCAGCCGGGGTGCCCAGGAGTAGCAGGGAGCTGGATATAGGGGGTCAGGAAAGCCTACTCTGGCCCTGATACGGGGGTCCCTGACTCGTCTTGATCTCGGAGCTACCTCTAAAGGTCAGGAGGTCCGAGCCATCAGCCTAAGTCCCTAACTCCTGGAAGCCCTAGCCATAAGCCCCTACCTCCACCCACAGACCACTCAACCCAACAAGTTCCAATGGAGAGCAAAGCAGCAGCTCTGGATCAGCATCCGCTCACAACAGGTCACCGTCCAGAAGTGAACTGAATCACCGACATCAGGTGGATGTGAGCTGACCCATTTATGGCTGAGGGGTGGGGAGCAACCAACCGAGGCACGCCCCTTAGCTCACCTAAGCATGAGTCATATTCATCACACACACCTGCACTCTCAGCTCCCGCTCATTAGCTTCCTCTCTCCACACTGAGTGCAGGGGAAAAAAAGGCTTAATTTAAATCACAGCAGCAGCACTTCCATACAGCAAGGCAGTCAAAAGGTAACAAATATTGTCTACTTCACCTGGGGTTGATGTCATGATGCCACCAAAACTGTCCCCCAAACACTATGATCCCCCCACAGTGAATTCCTCCACAGGACCCTCCACATGTACCATACGGTACCCAACTACTCTGGCACACTATGATCCAACTGTGACCATATACAGCAGAGCACCCCAGCCCCATCTACACCAGAGCCCCCCCAATATACAGCACCCCAGCCCCATATACAGCACCACCACATAAAGCAGAGCCCCTACCCATATACAGCACCCCCATATACAGCAATAGAGCTCCCTCATATACAGAAGAGCCCACCATATACAGCACCCCGCCCCATATACAGCACCCCCACATACATCAGAGCACCCCCATATACAGCAGCCCCCCATATACAGCATAGCCCCTCCATATACAGCACCCCAGCCCCATATACAGCACCCCATATACAGAAGAGTCCCCCATATACAGCAAAAGCCCCCCCATATACAGTACTCCTGCCCCATATACAGCACCCCCACATACAGCAGAGCACCCCAATATACAGTACTCCTGCCCCATATACAGCACCCCCACATACAGCAGAGCAGCCCCATGTACAGCAGAGCCCCCCATATACAGCTCCCCCATATACAGAGCTCCCCCATATACAATACCCCCATATACCGCACCCCAGCCCCATACACAGCAGAGCCCCCCCATGTACAGTACGCCAGCACCATATACAGCAACCCCATATACAGCAGAACCCCCCATATACAGCATCCGTGTCCCATATACAAAAATGGTCCTGAACGATTTGTAACGATCAACGATCTCACAGTGGGGGCCTGATCGCTGATGCGTGTCACACGCAGCGAGGTCTCTGGCGGGGTCACTGTTACGTCACAAAACCTGTGACGTTTCAGCGATATCGTTAGCGATGTTGCTGTGTGTGAAGTACTCTTTAAAGCTTGGGGGAAATTAGCATTTTTGGCTGTGGGTAGAACTAACCTCATTGAAATGTGCCTCATGCACTGGATTATTTATACTCTTTATAACATCCCGGTCTGGATACCCAAATACTGGTTTAGAAAGATGAGATTTGATTTGGAAAGGGGTTATTGTCTAGCTTCACAATTTTCATAGAATCATCGAATGGTGGAGTTGGAACGACATCCTGAATCATCATGTGAAGGGACCTCTTAGGTCATTGAGTGAAGGGACCTCCAGGCTCATCATGTGAAGGGACCTCCTGGGGCATCGTGTGAAGGGACCTCCTGAAGGCATCGTGTGAAGGGACCTCCTAGGTCTTTGTGTGAAGGGCCCTCCTAGGTCATTGTGTGAAGGGACCTCCTGGATCATCGTGTGAAGGGTCCTCCCAGGTCATTGTGTGAAGTGACCTCCTGGTCATCATGTGATAGGACTCGCTAGGTCATTGTGTAAAGAGACCTCTGGGATCATAGTGTGATGGGCCCTCCTGGGTGATCGTGTGATGGGACATCCTGGCTGGGTCATCATGTGAAAGGACCTCCTGGGTCATTGTGTGACGGGACCTCCTGGGTCATGGTTTGAAAGGACCTCCGGGATCATTATGTGATGGGACCCCCTGAGTTATCGTGTGAAGAGACCTCCTGGGTCATCATGTGAAGGGACCTCCTGGGTCATCATGTGAAGGGACCTACCTGGTCATCGTGTGAAGGGACCTCCTGGGTCACCTGGTGCAGCCCTCTGCTCATAGCAGGATTCACTAAATCATCCCAGATAGATGTCTATCCAGTCTCTGTGAAGACTTCCATTGAAGGAGAACTCACCACATCTCGTGGCGCCTGTTCCACTGGTTGATCACCCTCACGGTCAACATGTTTTCTCTAATATCTAATCTGCACTTTATTTTTTAGCACTTTATAGGAGAGGTGGTAAAAACATGCGAGATCTCTTACAATCTCAAATTTAAGGCCTGTTCAGGATATTACCCCCCATCCCACAACTCAACTTTGGCTGGACAATGTGGCAAGATTCCAGGAGATTTGTCAATTTCCGAACTAGGGGCTGTGGAAGGCAAACATATTTGGATCCTGAAACCTGCTGGAAGCTGATCCGAATATTTCAATTACAAAAAATACTTTTCTATTGTTTTCATGGCGATTGCGGATGCTGACTGTCAATTTGTTGCTGTGGACGTTGGCTCATTTGGACGAGGAAATAACTCACAGACTTTCAAAGACTCAGACATGGGCCAACGTTTGTATGAAAACAATTTCAACTTTCCACCACATCACGACCTCTGCCGAACACTGAAGGCCCACAATGCCATTTGTTGTGGTTGGGGACGAGGCGTTTCAAATGTGTTGCAACCTCATCAAACCATACTCGATTCGGAACTTAAATCGCACCAAAAGGATTTACAACTACCGACTGACAAGGGCACGAAGAACTGTGCAGTGTGCCTTTGGTTTGCTGGCATCGAAATGGCGCATTTTGGGAACTGCCATCGATGTAAAAACTGAGACAGTTGATGAGGTTGTCAAAGCATTGACACAATTTAATCCTGGTGAGAGAGCAACACCGCTTTGACCTCGAGGAACCTGTTGCTACCACATTGCAGGATTACTGAGATCACACTCTGAGGACTACAGGTGACGTAGCCCAAATGAGAGATAACTTTCCGCTTATTTTGCTTCAGACATTGGACGCGTTGCATGGCAGGACAAAATGGTTTAAGCCGCTTTTGCAAGCTACAACGTTTGAGATTTGGGCGTAAATGTACCTTTAATGTTTTATGACAATGTTTGCTGATTGTTAACCCACTCCCCCCGACTTCCTTTTCATTATTCTGATTGTGGATGAATAAAGCTTATTGCAAGATAATCCACTTCCACAACTACCCCTAACGTTATATTACTGTTTTTGGAAATAGTTAAATTGTTGAATGTGTCTAACCATATTCCCTATTGTGTTTAAGGAATAATAAAGCTTCCGGCATGTAATTACACTTCCTCATCCCCAGTTTTGTTACATTAATGTTTTTGTAGAATAGCACAATATTTAAAGTTATATCACTGTATTCCCTCTTGTGTGTGTGGAGTAATAAAGCTTTGGGCCCGCTATTCCACTTCCTATATCTTCCTTAATTTTGTTACAGTAATGTTTGTGGACATTATACTATTTCTTGTACTTGTGTAGCTATAATCACAATTGTGTTTGTAAAGCTAGAGAGGTTTTTGGTGTATTATTTCCATTAACTATTGTTGTAGTGTAATGTTTGATTACCCTTGTACCCACCTTTTGCTAAAATATATTTTTTGATCCAGGATATGTATCGGACTGCGAGTCTTCAGTCCAGGAACACATTTTTTTCAATCGAATGTCAAAGATTTATCAGCGTTATTTCATCAGTGACAGTAATAGGAAATGGAGTTTACATTCCGTTGCTCTGTAAATTCAGGTATTGGTGTGTACGCCAAAGGTGTACATTGGTTTCCCATCATTACTATTGCCCAGGTGCTATAAGCATTAACCCCTCGACAGTAGTAAGCACAGGTAACCAATGAATACCTTTGTCACACACAGACTATCAGGTTAACAATACAGTGCACACATATGTGTGGCTTCACCTGTAGAGACAAAGAAAACACGTTTTTATTTTTGGAAAAAATATATAATTTTTATTAACAATAAAAAAGGGCAAAGAAAATTAACATACGGTAACTTATAAATGGGTATAGGTGGAGTGTGTGAAAGATGGGGTACAATTTTGGACCTGGGGGGGTGTGGAGATTGGAGGATTGGGTATGAGTAGGGGAGGAAGGGGTTACAGGGGAAGGGCCAATATAATGTAAAATTGAGTCCTGAATGGTAGGGTCCATTACTTGGGACTAAAAACATTGGTTAACACATTGGGAGTAGACGACAACGCAGTACAAGTAAATTGGGTGAAGAAGACGCACTAGGACTAGAAAATACGTGGGAAGGGAGAGAGCCAAGAGATGGTAGAGACAAATTAGACCACACAGACACATTGGGAGGTGAGGGTGTAGGTGGTTGGGTGACATTCTTTGGCCGCCATTTTTTTTCCGGCTGATCTGTGGGCAACTGAGGTTGCCTCTCTGTGCTGGGGGCTTCTTTTTCTTGTTGGAAGTCGATTTTTCAGTTTTTTTCCGCTTGGCTTTTATCGGCAGAGCTGGAGTTCTGGCCTCTGGTCCCTCAGTATGCTGCCGGGCTGCTGGACTCGGGAGTGCTGGAGTGCTTGACAGTGTGGTCATATCTCCATGGTGGTGAGGTACATTACTTGACAGTGTGCTACCTCCATGCTGGTGGTGTGCAAATGTTGTGAGCATGGTAGTAGCTCCGCGGTGGTGGTGTGCTGTACTTGGCAGCGTGGTAGTAGCTGCATGCTGTGCTGATGTTTGGAGGCTAGTAGTACCTTTATGGCACTTGAGGTACTAGCGTGATGTCCATTGGTGGTGGTGGAGGCAAGTTGGTTTGTGCGTCGTGTATCCGACTCCTTGTGTCCTATGGAGTGTTGATGATGCAGTCTGCAGTGGTACTGGCGTGTTATGCTACTGCTGCTGTGCTGGACCTTGTTGGCGTGTTGACAAACTCACATGTGGCTGTTGGTAATAGCATGACTGCTGTGGATGGTAACTTTATGACTGCTGCAGGACCTCGCTGTAAGCAGCCTGATAGGCATTCATGATAAGGCATTCATGATAAGCAGCTGGAGTTCAGGTGTGAGGTTATCCGATATGCCACGCTCTACCGATGCAAAAATATGTTGTGCCGATCTCTCAAGGTCAGCTTCCAGGTCGTCAAGGTGTCTGTTGACTTCTGTGAAAAGTGAGTTGACATTAGCGAATCCACGATCCACGCGTTCACCAAGAGCTCTCATCCCTTCCTGGAAGACCGAGCTTAAGTGAATAAACTCGGGCATGATTGACCACTCTCAGGCCCTCTGCCACTGGCGAGAAGAACCAAAAAAACTAGTGGCAGAGGGCTGGGATACAGCATAACCTGATGTGTTGGCTACCTGATCCCCCAGCCTGTGATGCCTGACAGGTTGCTCCTTCAATGGTGGATGATTGCGGCGTGCCTGACTGTTCGTTATCTGGTCGATGGGGGTCCGCTCCAACTGAGGAAGATGCAGGTTCGGCAGTGCTGCTCCAAGTTCTGTGTGGAAACAAAAAAGTAATTACAAATAGAGTCAATCAACTTCACACCATAATCTGCCCAAATTTTTTTTCACAAGTTAGGTAATAGAAAACCACATACCGTATTTTTCACTTTATAAGACGCACCGGATTATAGGATGCACCCCCCTTTTGGTGAAGGAAAAGAGGAAAAAATAATTTTTAATGTTAAATGGGGTTCGCCTCATAATTTCAGTGTCCGTCTTACAATCGGTATATATATCCCCCATGCTGATACATATAGCTCCCACACATTGGCACACTGTCCCCCTATAATGCTGGCACACTGTCCCCCCCATAATGCTGGCACACTGTCCCCCCCCCACAATGCTGGCACACTGTCCCCCCCCATAATGCTGGCACACTGTCCACCCCATAATGCTGGCACACTGTCCTCCCCATAATGCTGGCACACTGCCCCCCCATAACACTCTTATGGGGAATCTGTGGTGACGCACTGTAATGGGGAATCTGTGGTGATGCACTGTTATGGGGGATCTGCAGATGACGCTCTGTTATGGGGGATCTGCAGATGACGCTCTGTTATGGGGGATCTGCAGATGACGCCCTGTTATGGGGGATCAGTGGTGACGCTCTGAAAGGGGGATCAGTGGTGACGCTCTGTTATGGGGGATCAGTGGTGACGCTCTGTTATGGGAGATCAGTGGTGACGCTCTGTTATGGGACATCAGTGGTGACGCTCTGTTATGGGACATCAGTGGTGACGCTCTGTTATGGGAGATCAGTGGTGACGCTCTGTTATGGGAGATCAGTGGTGACACTCTATTATGGGGGATCAGTGGTGACGCTCTGTTATGGGGGATCAGTGGTGACGCCCTGTTATGGGGGATCAGTGGTGAAGCTCTGTTATGGGGGATCAGTGGTGACGCTCTGTTATGGGGGATCGATGATGATGCTCTGTTATGGGGATCAGTGGTGATGCACTGTTATGGGGGATCTGCAGATGACGCACTGTTATAGGGGATTTGCAGATGACGCTCTTATGGGGGATCTGCAGATGACGCTGTGTTATGGGGGTTCTGCGGATGACGCTCTGTTATGGGGGATCAGTGATGACGCTCTGTTATGGGGGATCAGTGGTGACGCTCTGTTATGGAGGATCTGTGGTGACGCTCTGTTATGGAGGATCTGTGGTGATGCTCTGTTATGGGGGATCAGTGGTGACGCTCTGTTATGGGGGATCTGTGGTGACACTCTGTTATGGGGGATCAGTGGTGACGCACTGTTAAGGGGGATCTGCAGGTTACAAATTTATGACTGGATCTGTGAACTAGAGTACAGTGCCTGGAGTACCATATATTGTGACTACCATCTCCCTCATCATTAGGAATACACCCATGTACTGTATACATGAGTGTATTCTGAAAGATGAGGGAGGTGGTAGTCACAGTTGCAATAAACACTTTGGTGTAATTAGGGAGGGATTGTAATGTGGCCAAATATGGCTACAACCCCATTATCCTTCAGAATGCACCCATTGTACAGTATATTCTGAAGGATGATGGGGGTTGTGTTTCCCTTTAATGTGTGCTCACCTCTCCTTAGGATCTCTAGGACTAGTGTAAACAAGAAGTGTTTTACTGTACATTTTGCAGGGATAGATATCTGATTGGTGGAGGCAGCTCAGCAACACTTCCCTCCACCAATCAATATCCATCCCTGCAGAGGAGGAGGAGAATGATTCTTCTCTCCCTCCTCTGCTTTAAGGCTCCATATGCAGCGGAGCCCAGAAATCCTACTGCCGCCGGCTGCTTCCTAATAGTGATTCATGCGCAGATCGAGAGCTCAGTAACCGCAAGCTCTATCTGCACATGCGCTGGTTTGCAATACGAGTTTTCCTCTGCAAACCGGTAACTCGTATTGCAACCCGGAAGTACGTCGCCGGTGCCCAGATTTTGCAATGGCGCCGGTCTGTGCAGTGGCGCCGCACCAGACTTCAAGAATGCCGCCTGCATATCCAAATCACTGCACCACTCCAGGCAACCCTGCCTGCTACCAGTCTCCCCCGCAGCCGCTGCCAGCCACTGGGTAAGAAAAGTTTTTCCACTTTTCACCCTATATTCTCACTATCCGCTTTGTAAGATGCACCCCCATTTCCCCCCCAATGTGTGGAAATGAAAATGCGTCTTATAAGCGGAAAATATGGTAACTGTGTGGGTACCTTTACACATGGCTACATTTGTAGCTTGTCACCAGGTAACTTACTAGTTGCAGTGAAATCATGGATACATGATTCCATTTGTACACAGCAACAAGATAGAACCATGTATCCATGATTTCACTGCAACCAGTAAGTTACCTGGTGACAAGCTACAAATGTAGCCGTGTGTAAAGGTACCCTGTGTTATGGAATCAAAACCAAGAATATCTTTAAATACAATAATGGCAACCCCCCCAAAAAAATTAAAAAATTGGGTGCTTAAAAAAGTGGATGTATGGTGGTCCCAAACAGTGGCGGTGGGTATTTTTTCTGCAGTGAAAATTTTAACAAACTTTTTTTCCCTTTTTGATTTTTTCAAACTTCATTTCACACCTGCAGGACTAAAAACATGAAACATGGCCGTGCATACAGTGTGCAATGATAAAACACAAAGATACTGACACTCCATGACCAATCGCAGGCCTCAGGACACCCAGCAGGCCATGGTATCTGTATGTAGTGACTTGAGGAGCACCACTGCGAACGAGAATCTCCTCCCTTATTTCACTATTGAAGCGATCCTTCACCGAACGCCAACGAACATTTATTCTCTTCACTGTTAATGGGGGGAAAAAAAAGTCAAAGAATTGGACAACACTGATAGGTTCACTACTGCACAATACATTACAATACTTACAAAAATCTTTTGTGTCTTGTGGGGTGGCACGGTGAGGTACACAAAGCAAACACAGTATTGCATTGAGAGACCCAGAGTACAGCATGATACAGAGTACAGACTGTATCACTTAAAACAGAGACACAGACTGCAGACTGCACTGAGACAGAAAAAAAACAGAAAAATAAGGCAGAAAAAACACAGAAAAATAAGGCGGAAAAAAGACAGAAAAATAAGGCGGAGAAAACACAGAAAAATAAGGCAGAAAAATAAGGCAGAAAAAAACACAGAAAAATAAGGCAAAAACCCATAAAAATAAGGCGGAAAAATAAGGCAGAAAAATAAGGCGGAGAAAACACAGAAAAATAAGGCAAAAAACCCATAAAAATAAGGCGGAGAAAACACAGAAAAATAAGGCGGAAAAAACAGACGTAAAAAAAAATTTGACCAAAAAAATAAAGAAACAATAGACACTAAAACATTTTAAAAGCTTGTATACTTTACATCCAGCGTGTAGAGATCCAGCGTGCAGAGATCCAGCGTGTAGAGATCCAGCGTGTAGAGATCCAGTGTCTTGAGATCCAGCGTGTAGAGATCCAGCGTGTAGAGATCCAGCGTCTTGAGATCCAGCATGTAGACATCCAGCGTGTAGACATCCAGCGTGTAGAGATCCAGCGTGTAGAGATCCAGTGTCTTCAGATCAGCGTGTAGAGATCCAGCGTGTAGAGATCCAGCATGTAGAGATCCAGCGTGTAGAGATCCAGTGTCTTGAGATCCAGTCTTGGACTTCCTTTTCTCCACACCTCCCTTTTATACAGCTGGTATTTGGGAGGGCCTGTAAATCGCTTACTGAGCATGCTCATTGTGTCATCTGCATGCGCATCGAATGCAGCCATGCGCAAGCTATTGTGCACCAATGCGTACCCACAGACAATCAGGCTTTGTTTTTATGCATTGTGCATTTTTCAAAATCAAAAAATGCAACATGTTGCGTTCACCAGGCGCCGAGAAACCACGCACACGGCCGCACGCGCAGACATACTGACGCAAGCGCATGTCCCTGTGCACACCATGGTAAAGATAGGTGCACAATACGCTTGCGGATTTTAGAAAATAAATACGCAGCCCACACTGCGTTCAAAAACGCTAATTTGAAACCGGGCTAAACTCCCATGTCTGGAGTTGGTGAAGGGACTCCATCTCTTCATTAGCAGCATTTATCCACTTCCGCTTCTCGTGGGACAGGCAGTTTTTGCATCTCTTGCCATGACTGTGGCTGTGGTTCAGGATGTGTTCTGACCATATAAGTAAGGCGTCTAGCTAGGATATCTTGGGTCTTTCTGATCTACTGACTGGAGGTTGACTTGGTTCTTCTGTGTCTTCCTTGGAGGCTTCAGAGCTTATCCAGACTTCAGTGTTTTCCTTTTCAGTGTCTGGGCTTGGTGACTGAGACTCTTCTTCTTGAATGACTGGTGTAACTTCATGAAATTTGAGTGAAACAGAGTTCTCATCAATCACTACATCTCTGCTGATTGTAAGGCGGCCGTCACACGCTTCACTATTGATAGCGATATTGTTAGCGATCACGTGCACGTGCGATCGCTAACAATATCGTTCACATCGCTGGTGAGCTGTCACACAGACAGACTCACCAGTGATGTGGACCAGCAAGATCGCTGGTAACTATGGTACACATCGGGTTACTAGGCGCCGCGCGGCGCTTAGTAACCCGACGTTTACCATAGATACCATCTCCCAGCATAGGCTCTGCCGCTGGGAGATCGTTCATCATGGTGTCACACACCACGATGAGGTAGATTGATCAAGCGTTTATCGCTTGATATGAGCTCCGGCTCACCAATCTGCGATGTAACGATCAAGCGATTTTACATTGTAAAATCGCTTGATTGCACGCAGCGATGCACAAACGATATCGCTTAAGCGATCAAAAAGCAGATCGCTAAAGCGATATTGTGCATTAAATTGAAGCGTGTGACGGCCGCCTTACTGTGATCTCAAGGTGAAAGATTCTGTATCCTTTTTGAGGAGGAGGACTAGGAGGAGGAGGAGGACACATGACATGGAGGACACATGAGATGGAGGAGGAGGCACAAGAGGAGGACGAGGAGGAGGAAAAGGAAGAATAGGAGAAGGACAAATGAGGAGGAGGATACATGAGGAGGAG